>OX327700.1:29265300-29275300 GCA_946807835.1 Ailanthus altissimus
GTTTAGGGTTTAGGGTTTAGGGTTTAGGGTTTAGGGTTTAGGGTTTAGGGTTTAGGGTTTAGGGTTTAGGGTTTAGGGTTTAGGGTTTAGGGTTTAGGGTTTAGGGTTTAGGGTTTAGGGTTTAGGGTTTAGGGTTTAGGGTTTAGGGTTTAGGGTTTAGGGTTTAGGGTTTAGGGTTTAGGGTTTAGGGTTTAGGGTTTAGGGTTTAGGGTTTAGGGTTTAGGGTTTAGGGTTTAGGGTTTAGGGTTTAGGGTTTAGGGTTTAGGGTTTAGGGTTTAGGGTTTAGGGTTTAGGGTTTAGGGTTTAGGGTTTAGGGTTTAGGGTTTAGGGTTTAGGGTTTAGGGTTTAGGGTTTAGGGTTTAGGGTTTAGGGTTTAGGGTTTAGGGTTTAGGGTTTAGGGTTTAGGGTTTAGGGTTTAGGGTTTAGGGTTTAGGGTTTAGGGTTTAGGGTTTAGGGTTTAGGGTTTAGGGTTTAGGGTTTAGGGTTTAGGGTTTAGGGTTTAGGGTTTAGGGTTTAGGGTTTAGGGTTTAGGGTTTAGGGTTTAGGGTTTAGGGTTTAGGGTTTAGGGTTTAGGGTTTAGGGTTTAGGGTTTAGGGTTTAGGGTTTAGGGTTTAGGGTTTAGGGTTTAGGGTTTAGGGTTTAGGGTTTAGGGTTTAGGGTTTAGGGTTTAGGGTTTAGGGTTTAGGGTTTAGGGTTTAGGGTTTAGGGTTTAGGGTTTAGGGTTTAGGGTTTAGGGTTTAGGGTTTAGGGTTTAGGGTTTAGGGTTTAGGGTTTAGGGTTTAGGGTTTAGGGTTTAGGGTTTAGGGTTTAGGGTTTAGGGTTTAGGGTTTAGGGTTTAGGGTTTAGGGTTTAGGGTTTAGGGTTTAGGGTTTAGGGTTTAGGGTTTAGGGTTTAGGGTTTAGGGTTTAGGGTTTAGGGTTTAGGGTTTAGGGTTTAGGGTTTAGGGTTTAGGGTTTAGGGTTTAGGGTTTAGGGTTTAGGGTTTAGGGTTTAGGGTTTAGGGTTTAGGGTTTAGGGTTTAGGGTTTAGGGTTTAGGGTTTAGGGTTTAGGGTTTAGGGTTTAGGGTTTAGGGTTTAGGGTTTAGGGTTTAGGGTTTAGGGTTTAGGGTTTAGGGTTTAGGGTTTAGGGTTTAGGGTTTAGGGTTTAGGGTTTAGGGTTTAGGGTTTAGGGTTTAGGGTTTAGGGTTTAGGGTTTAGGGTTTAGGGTTTAGGGTTTAGGGTTTAGGGTTTAGGGTTTAGGGTTTAGGGTTTAGGGTTTAGGGTTTAGGGTTTAGGGTTTAGGGTTTAGGGTTTAGGGTTTAGGGTTTAGGGTTTAGGGTTTAGGGTTTAGGGTTTAGGGTTTAGGGTTTAGGGTTTAGGGTTTAGGGTTTAGGGTTTAGGGTTTAGGGTTTAGGGTTTAGGGTTTAGGGTTTAGGGTTTAGGGTTTAGGGTTTAGGGTTTAGGGTTTAGGGTTTAGGGTTTAGGGTTTAGGGTTTAGGGTTTAGGGTTTAGGGTTTAGGGTTTAGGGTTTAGGGTTTAGGGTTTAGGGTTTAGGGTTTAGGGTTTAGGGTTTAGGGTTTAGGGTTTAGGGTTTAGGGTTTAGGGTTTAGGGTTTAGGGTTTAGGGTTTAGGGTTTAGGGTTTAGGGTTTAGGGTTTAGGGTTTAGGGTTTAGGGTTTAGGGTTTAGGGTTTAGGGTTTAGGGTTTAGGGTTTAGGGTTTAGGGTTTAGGGTTTAGGGTTTAGGGTTTAGGGTTTAGGGTTTAGGGTTTAGGGTTTAGGGTTTAGGGTTTAGGGTTTAGGGTTTAGGGTTTAGGGTTTAGGGTTTAGGGTTTAGGGTTTAGGGTTTAGGGTTTAGGGTTTAGGGTTTAGGGTTTAGGGTTTAGGGTTTAGGGTTTAGGGTTTAGGGTTTAGGGTTTAGGGTTTAGGGTTTAGGGTTTAGGGTTTAGGGTTTAGGGTTTAGGGTTTAGGGTTTAGGGTTTAGGGTTTAGGGTTTAGGGTTTAGGGTTTAGGGTTTAGGGTTTAGGGTTTAGGGTTTAGGGTTTAGGGTTTAGGGTTTAGGGTTTAGGGTTTAGGGTTTAGGGTTTAGGGTTTAGGGTTTAGGGTTTAGGGTTTAGGGTTTAGGGTTTAGGGTTTAGGGTTTAGGGTTTAGGGTTTAGGGTTTAGGGTTTAGGGTTTAGGGTTTAGGGTTTAGGGTTTAGGGTTTAGGGTTTAGGGTTTAGGGTTTAGGGTTTAGGGTTTAGGGTTTAGGGTTTAGGGTTTAGGGTTTAGGGTTTAGGGTTTAGGGTTTAGGGTTTAGGGTTTAGGGTTTAGGGTTTAGGGTTTAGGGTTTAGGGTTTAGGGTTTAGGGTTTAGGGTTTAGGGTTTAGGGTTTAGGGTTTAGGGTTTAGGGTTTAGGGTTTAGGGTTTAGGGTTTAGGGTTTAGGGTTTAGGGTTTAGGGTTTAGGGTTTAGGGTTTAGGGTTTAGGGTTTAGGGTTTAGGGTTTAGGGTTTAGGGTTTAGGGTTTAGGGTTTATGGTTTAGGGTTTAGGGTTTAGGGTTTAGGGTTTAGGGTTTAGGGTTTAGGGTTTAGGGTTTAGGGTTTAGGGTTTAGGGTTTAGGGTTTAGGGTTTAGGGTTTAGGGTTTAGGGTTTAGGGTTTAGGGTTTAGGGTTTAGGGTTTAGGGTTTAGGGTTTAGGGTTTAGGGTTTAGGGTTTAGGGTTTAGGGTTTAGGGTTTAGGGTTTAGGGTTTAGGGTTTAGGGTTTAGGGTTTAGGGTTTAGGGTTTAGGGTTTAGGGTTTAGGGTTTAGGGTTTAGGGTTTAGGGTTTAGGGTTTAGGGTTTAGGGTTTAGGGTTTAGGGTTTAGGGTTTAGGGTTTAGGGTTTAGGGTTTAGGGTTTAGGGTTTAGGGTTTAGGGTTTAGGGTTTAGGGTTTAGGGTTTAGGGTTTAGGGTTTAGGGTTTAGGGTTTAGGGTTTAGGGTTTAGGGTTTAGGGTTTAGGGTTTAGGGTTTAGGGTTTAGGGTTTAGGGTTTAGGGTTTAGGGTTTAGGGTTTAGGGTTTAGGGTTTAGGGTTTAGGGTTTAGGGTTTAGGGTTTAGGGTTTAGGGTTTAGGGTTTAGGGTTTAGGGTTTAGGGTTTAGGGTTTAGGGTTTAGGGTTTAGGGTTTAGGGTTTAGGGTTTAGGGTTTAGGGTATAGGGTTTAGGGTTTAGGGTTTAGGGTTTAGGGTTTAGGGTTTAGGGTTTAGGGTTTAGGGTTTAGGGTTTAGGGTTTAGGGTTTAGGGTTTAGGGTTTAGGGTTTAGGGTTTAGGGTTTAGGGTTTAGGGTTTAGGGTTTAGGGTTTAGGGTTTAGGGTTTAGGGTTTAGGGTTTAGGGTTTAGGGTTTAGGGTTTAGGGTTTAGGGTTTAGGGTTTAGGGTTTAGGGTTTAGGGTTTAGGGTTTAGGGTTTAGGGTTTAGGGTTTAGGGTTTAGGGTTTAGGGTTTAGGGTTTAGGGTTTAGGGTTTAGGGTTTAGGGTTTAGGGTTTAGGGTTTAGGGTTTAGGGTTTAGGGTTTAGGGTTTAGGGTTTAGGGTTTAGGGTTTAGGGTTTAGGGTTTAGGGTTTAGGGTTTAGGGTTTAGGGTTTAGGGTTTAGGGTTTAGGGTTTAGGGTTTAGGGTTTAGGGTTTAGGGTTTAGGGTTTAGGGTTTAGGGTTTAGGGTTTAGGGTTTAGGGTTTAGGGTTTAGGGTTTAGGGTTTAGGGTTTAGGGTTTAGGGTTTAGGGTTTAGGGTTTAGGGTTTAGGGTTTAGGGTTTAGGGTTTAGGGTTTAGGGTTTAGGGTTTAGGGTTTAGGGTTTAGGGTTTAGGGTTTAGGGTTTAGGGTTTATGGTTTAGGGTTTAGGGTTTAGGGTTTAGGGTTTAGGGTTTAGGGTTTAGGGTTTAGGGTTTAGGGTTTAGGGTTTAGGGTTTAGGGTTTAGGGTTTAGGGTTTAGGGTTTATGGTTTAGGGTTTAGGGTTTAGGGTTTAGGGTTTAGGGTTTAGGGTTTAGGGTTTAGGGTTTAGGGTTTAGGGTTTAGGGTTTAGGGTTTAGGGTTTAGGGTTTAGGGTTTAGGGTTTAGGGTTTAGGGTTTAGGGTTTAGGGTTTAGGGTTTAGGGTTTAGGGTTTAGGGTTTAGGGTTTAGGGTTTAGGGTTTAGGGTTTAGGGTTTAGGGTTTAGGGTTTAGGGTTTAGGGTTTAGGGTTTAGGGTTTAGGGTTTAGGGTTTAGGGTTTAGGGTTTAGGGTTTAGGGTTTAGGGTTTAGGGTTTAGGGTTTAGGGTTTAGGGTTTAGGGTTTAGGGTTTAGGGTTTAGGGTTTAGGGTTTAGGGTTTAGGGTTTAGGGTTTAGGGTTTAGGGTTTAGGGTTTAGGGTTTAGGGTTTAGGGTTTAGGGTTTAGGGTTTAGGGTTTAGGGTTTAGGGTTTAGGGTTTAGGGTTTAGGGTTTAGGGTTTAGGGTTTAGGGTTTAGGGTTTAGGGTTTAGGGTTTAGGGTTTAGGGTTTAGGGTTTAGGGTTTAGGGTTTAGGGTTTAGGGTTTAGGGTTTAGGGTTTAGGGTTTAGGGTTTAGGGTTTAGGGTTTAGGGTTTAGGGTTTAGGGTTTAGGGTTTAGGGTTTAGGGTTTAGGGTTTAGGGTTTAGGGTTTAGGGTTTAGGGTTTAGGGTTTAGGGTTTAGGGTTTAGGGTTTAGGGTTTAGGGTTTAGGGTTTAGGGTTTAGGGTTTAGGGTTTAGGGTTTAGGGTTTAGGGTTTAGGGTTTAGGGTTTAGGGTTTAGGGTTTAGGGTTTAGGGTTTAGGGTTTAGGGTTTAGGGTTTAGGGTTTAGGGTTTAGGGTTTAGGGTTTAGGGTTTAGGGTTTAGGGTTTAGGGTTTAGGGTTTAGGGTTTAGGGTTTAGGGTTTAGGGTTTAGGGTTTAGGGTTTAGGGTTTAGGGTTTAGGGTTTAGGGTTTAGGGTTTAGGGTTTAGGGTTTAGGGTTTAGGGTTTAGGGTTTAGGGTTTAGGGTTTAGGGTTTAGGGTTTAGGGTTTAGGGTTTAGGGTTTAGGGTTTAGGGTTTAGGGTTTAGGGTTTAGGGTTTAGGGTTTAGGGTTTAGGGTTTAGGGTTTAGGGTTTAGGGTTTAGGGTTTAGGGTTTAGGGTTTAGGGTTTAGGGTTTAGGGTTTAGGGTTTAGGGTTTAGGGTTTAGGGTTTAGGGTTTAGGGTTTAGGGTTTAGGGTTTAGGGTTTATGGTTTAGGGTTTAGGGTTTAGGGTTTAGGGTTTAGGGTTTAGGGTTTAGGGTTTAGGGTTTAGGGTTTAGGGTTTAGGGTTTAGGGTTTAGGGTTTAGGGTTTAGGGTTTAGGGTTTAGGGTTTAGGGTTTAGGGTTTAGGGTTTAGGGTTTAGGGTTTAGGGTTTAGGGTTTAGGGTTTAGGGTTTAGGGTTTAGGGTTTAGGGTTTAGGGTTTAGGGTTTAGGGTTTAGGGTTTAGGGTTTAGGGTTTAGGGTTTAGGGTTTAGGGTTTAGGGTTTAGGGTTTAGGGTTTAGGGTTTAGGGTTTAGGGTTTAGGGTTTAGGGTTTAGGGTTTAGGGTTTAGGGTTTAGGGTTTAGGGTTTAGGGTTTAGGGTTTAGGGTTTAGGGTTTAGGGTTTAGGGTTTAGGGTTTAGGGTTTAGGGTTTAGGGTTTAGGGTTTAGGGTTTAGGGTTTAGGGTTTAGGGTTTAGGGTTTAGGGTTTAGGGTTTAGGGTTTAGGGTTTAGGGTTTAGGGTTTAGGGTTTAGGGTTTAGGGTTTAGGGTTTAGGGTTTAGGGTTTAGGGTTTAGGGTTTAGGGTTTAGGGTTTAGGGTTTAGGGTTTAGGGTTTAGGGTTTAGGGTTTAGGGTTTAGGGTTTAGGGTTTAGGGTTTAGGGTTTAGGGTTTAGGGTTTAGGGTTTAGGGTTTAGGGTTTAGGGTTTAGGGTTTAGGGTTTAGGGTTTAGGGTTTAGGGTTTAGGGTTTAGGGTTTAGGGTTTAGGGTTTAGGGTTTAGGGTTTAGGGTTTAGGGTTTAGGGTTTAGGGTTTAGGGTTTAGGGTTTAGGGTTTAGGGTTTAGGGTTTAGGGTTTAGGGTTTAGGGTTTAGGGTTTAGGGTTTAGGGTTTAGGGTTTAGGGTTTAGGGTTTAGGGTTTAGGGTTTAGGGTTTAGGGTTTAGGGTTTAGGGTTTAGGGTTTAGGGTTTAGGGTTTAGGGTTTAGGGTTTAGGGTTTAGGGTTTAGGGTTTAGGGTTTAGGGTTTAGGGTTTAGGGTTTAGGGTTTAGGGTTTAGGGTTTAGGGTTTAGGGTTTAGGGTTTAGGGTTTAGGGTTTAGGGTTTAGGGTTTAGGGTTTAGGGTTTAGGGTTTAGGGTTTAGGGTTTAGGGTTTAGGGTTTAGGGTTTAGGGTTTAGGGTTTAGGGTTTAGGGTTTAGGGTTTAGGGTTTAGGGTTTAGGGTTTAGGGTTTAGGGTTTAGGGTTTAGGGTTTAGGGTTTAGGGTTTAGGGTTTAGGGTTTAGGGTTTAGGGTTTAGGGTTTAGGGTTTAGGGTTTAGGGTTTAGGGTTTAGGGTTTAGGGTTTAGGGTTTAGGGTTTAGGGTTTAGGGTTTAGGGTTTAGGGTTTAGGGTTTAGGGTTTAGGGTTTAGGGTTTAGGGTTTAGGGTTTAGGGTTTAGGGTTTAGGGTTTAGGGTTTAGGGTTTAGGGTTTAGGGTTTAGGGTTTAGGGTTTAGGGTTTAGGGTTTAGGGTTTAGGGTTTAGGGTTTAGGGTTTAGGGTTTAGGGTTTAGGGTTTAGGGTTTAGGGTTTAGGGTTTAGGGTTTAGGGTTTAGGGTTTAGGGTTTAGGGTTTAGGGTTTAGGGTTTAGGGTTTAGGGTTTAGGGTTTAGGGTTTAGGGTTTAGGGTTTAGGGTTTAGGGTTTAGGGTTTAGGGTTTAGGGTTTAGGGTTTAGGGTTTAGGGTTTAGGGTTTAGGGTTTAGGGTTTAGGGTTTAGGGTTTAGGGTTTAGGGTTTAGGGTTTAGGGTTTAGGGTTTAGGGTTTAGGGTTTAGGGTTTAGGGTTTAGGGTTTAGGGTTTAGGGTTTAGGGTTTAGGGTTTAGGGTTTAGGGTTTAGGGTTTAGGGTTTAGGGTTTAGGGTTTAGGGTTTAGGGTTTAGGGTTTAGGGTTTAGGGTTTAGGGTTTAGGGTTTAGGGTTTAGGGTTTAGGGTTTAGGGTTTAGGGTTTAGGGTTTAGGGTTTAGGGTTTAGGGTTTAGGGTTTAGGGTTTAGGGTTTAGGGTTTAGGGTTTAGGGTTTAGGGTTTAGGGTTTAGGGTTTAGGGTTTAGGGTTTAGGGTTTAGGGTTTAGGGTTTAGGGTTTAGGGTTTAGGGTTTAGGGTTTAGGGTTTAGGGTTTAGGGTTTAGGGTTTAGGGTTTAGGGTTTAGGGTTTAGGGTTTAGGGTTTAGGGTTTAGGGTTTAGGGTTTAGGGTTTAGGGTTTAGGGTTTAGGGTTTAGGGTTTAGGGTTTAGGGTTTAGGGTTTAGGGTTTAGGGTTTAGGGTTTAGGGTTTAGGGTTTAGGGTTTAGGGTTTAGGGTTTAGGGTTTAGGGTTTAGGGTTTAGGGTTTAGGGTTTAGGGTTTAGGGTTTAGGGTTTAGGGTTTAGGGTTTAGGGTTTAGGGTTTAGGGTTTAGGGTTTAGGGTTTAGGGTTTAGGGTTTAGGGTTTAGGGTTTAGGGTTTAGGGTTTAGGGTTTAGGGTTTAGGGTTTAGGGTTTAGGGTTTAGGGTTTAGGGTTTAGGGTTTAGGGTTTAGGGTTTAGGGTTTAGGGTTTAGGGTTTAGGGTTTAGGGTTTAGGGTTTAGGGTTTAGGGTTTAGGGTTTAGGGTTTAGGGTTTAGGGTTTAGGGTTTAGGGTTTAGGGTTTAGGGTTTAGGGTTTAGGGTTTAGGGTTTAGGGTTTAGGGTTTAGGGTTTAGGGTTTAGGGTTTAGGGTTTAGGGTTTAGGGTTTAGGGTTTAGGGTTTAGGGTTTAGGGTTTAGGGTTTAGGGTTTAGGGTTTAGGGTTTAGGGTTTAGGGTTTAGGGTTTAGGGTTTAGGGTTTAGGGTTTAGGGTTTAGGGTTTAGGGTTTAGGGTTTAGGGTTTAGGGTTTAGGGTTTAGGGTTTAGGGTTTAGGGTTTAGGGTTTAGGGTTTAGGGTTTAGGGTTTAGGGTTTAGGGTTTAGGGTTTAGGGTTTAGGGTTTAGGGTTTAGGGTTTAGGGTTTAGGGTTTAGGGTTTAGGGTTTAGGGTTTAGGGTTTAGGGTTTAGGGTTTAGGGTTTAGGGTTTAGGGTTTAGGGTTTAGGGTTTAGGGTTTAGGGTTTAGGGTTTAGGGTTTAGGGTTTAGGGTTTAGGGTTTAGGGTTTAGGGTTTAGGGTTTAGGGTTTAGGGTTTAGGGTTTAGGGTTTAGGGTTTAGGGTTTAGGGTTTAGGGTTTAGGGTTTAGGGTTTAGGGTTTAGGGTTTAGGGTTTAGGGTTTAGGGTTTAGGGTTTAGGGTTTAGGGTTTAGGGTTTAGGGTTTAGGGTTTAGGGTTTAGGGTTTAGGGTTTAGGGTTTAGGGTTTAGGGTTTAGGGTTTAGGGTTTAGGGTTTAGGGTTTAGGGTTTAGGGTTTAGGGTTTAGGGTTTAGGGTTTAGGGTTTAGGGTTTAGGGTTTAGGGTTTAGGGTTTAGGGTTTAGGGTTTAGGGTTTAGGGTTTAGGGTTTAGGGTTTAGGGTTTAGGGTTTAGGGTTTAGGGTTTAGGGTTTAGGGTTTAGGGTTTAGGGTTTAGGGTTTAGGGTTTAGGGTTTAGGGTTTAGGGTTTAGGGTTTAGGGTTTAGGGTTTAGGGTTTAGGGTTTAGGGTTTAGGGTTTAGGGTTTAGGGTTTAGGGTTTAGGGTTTAGGGTTTAGGGTTTAGGGTTTAGGGTTTAGGGTTTAGGGTTTAGGGTTTAGGGTTTAGGGTTTAGGGTTTAGGGTTTAGGGTTTAGGGTTTAGGGTTTAGGGTTTAGGGTTTAGGGTTTAGGGTTTAGGGTTTAGGGTTTAGGGTTTAGGGTTTAGGGTTTAGGGTTTAGGGTTTAGGGTTTAGGGTTTAGGGTTTAGGGTTTAGGGTTTAGGGTTTAGGGTTTAGGGTTTAGGGTTTAGGGTTTAGGGTTTAGGGTTTAGGGTTTATGGTTTAGGGTTTAGGGTTTAGGGTTTAGGGTTTAGGGTTTAGGGTTTAGGGTTTAGGGTTTAGGGTTTAGGGTTTAGGGTTTAGGGTTTAGGGTTTAGGGTTTAGGGTTTAGGGTTTAGGGTTTAGGGTTTAGGGTTTAGGGTTTAGGGTTTAGGGTTTAGGGTTTAGGGTTTAGGGTTTATGGTTTAGGGTTTAGGGTTTAGGGTTTAGGGTTTAGGGTTTAGGGTTTAGGGTTTAGGGTTTAGGGTTTAGGGTTTAGGGTTTAGGGTTTAGGGTTTAGGGTTTAGGGTTTAGGGTTTAGGGTTTAGGGTTTAGGGTTTAGGGTTTAGGGTTTAGGGTTTAGGGTTTAGGGTTTAGGGTTTAGGGTTTAGGGTTTAGGGTTTAGGGTTTAGGGTTTAGGGTTTAGGGTTTAGGGTTTAGGGTTTAGGGTTTAG
This sequence comes from Ailanthus altissimus, assembly GCA_946807835.1. NCBI lineage: Eukaryota > Viridiplantae > Streptophyta > Magnoliopsida > Sapindales > Simaroubaceae > Ailanthus > Ailanthus altissimus. Next base: position 29,274,806 of record OX327700.1, read on the forward strand.
GGTTTAGGGTTTAGGGTTTAGGGTTTAGGGTTTAGGGTTTAGGGTTTAGGGTTTAGGGTTTAGGGTTTAGGGTTTAGGGTTTAGGGTTTAGGGTTTAGGGTTTAGGGTTTAGGGTTTAGGGTTTAGGGTTTAGGGTTTAGGGTTTAGGGTTTAGGGTTTAGGGTTTAGGGTTTAGGGTTTAGGGTTTAGGGTTTAGGGTTTAGGGTTTAGGGTTTAGGGTTTAGGGTTTAGGGTTTAGGGTTTAGGGTTTAGGGTTTAGGGTTTAGGGTTTAGGGTTTAGGGTTTAGGGTTTAGGGTTTAGGGTTTAGGGTTTAGGGTTTAGGGTTTAGGGTTTAGGGTTTAGGGTTTAGGGTTTAGGGTTTAGGGTTTAGGGTTTAGGGTTTAGGGTTTAGGGTTTAGGGTTTAGGGTTTAGGGTTTAGGGTTTAGGGTTTAGGGTTTAGGGTTTAGGGTTTAGGGTTTAGGGTTTAGGGTTCAGGGTTTAGGGTTTAGGGTTT